>OZ014458.1:11653416-11682968 GCA_963966035.1 Acleris laterana | reverse complement strand
GGATTAGGTCAATTTGTATGAGCTTACATTCATACATTAAATCACGCCTGTTTCCCAGTGGGGTAGGCAGAGACCACTTCTTTCCACCTGCTACGATCCTGACAAATCTCTATCGCTCCTTTCACATCATTGCGTGAATTTCTGCCCTGCTAAAACAAATGGCGGTATCTCTGATAAAACTCCTGTAGCAAGTGCAACCTTATTACTAAGGGGAGAGGGTTGTATCTGATTGGCTATTGAGTTTGACATATCACCTTTTGGCTTATGAGGGCAGAATTGTCTCCTGATATTTATTTATTAAAAGCTGTATATTGTGTTGTAGGAGCAAGACCGGCCGCGCGCCATCTACGCGATCAGCATGCACTGGTTCAGGCAGTGGCAGGCTTTCGTGCGCGACCGCGCGCAGCAGCCGCCGCCGCCCGTCGACAACTCCGGCGTCGTCGTCAAACAGGTCAGCCACCAACAACAACAACAACAACAACGATTGACAACACAATAAACAACAACAGCGTTATCAATTCAACTATGGTATCATAATCCAGAACAATATCATCAACAACACAATCAACAACAAAACAATAAACAACAACAGCGTCATCAATTCAACTATTATATCATAATCCAGAACAATATCATCAACAACACAATCAACAACGTCGTCAACAACAAAACAATAAACAACAACAGCGTCATCAATTCAACTATAGTATCATAATCCAGAACAATATCATCAACAACACAATCAATAACATCGTCAACAACAAAACAATAAACAACAACAGCGTCATCAATTCAACTATAGTATCATAATCCTGAACAATATCATCAACAACATCGTCAACAACAAAACAATAAACAACAACAGCGTCATCAACAACTATTATATGATAATCCAGAACAATATCATCAACAACACAATCAACAACATCGTCAACAACAAAACAATAAACAACAGCGTCATCAATTCAACTATAGTATCATAATATTCATAATACACAACAATATCATTAATAATAACTACATTCAGCATCATCAACAACGCTCATCTGTGAATTATTAACCGGCGAGTTTAAATTGTCCCACCAGTGTTCCCTACCACGCGGACCATCTTTTAATCTTCATACAATTTTCAAACCTCTGTCATATTTCAGGAGGTGGACGGCAACGTGACATACGTGTTGAAGCACGGCTCGGACCACGCGCAGCTCAGCGAGGAGCTGTGGCGGTTCTTCACGGACATCTACGGCGGCGGGCCCGAGGTGCGCCTGCGCGCGCCCGCGCACCACGCCGCGCCCTTCGAGCGGCCCGCGCGCGCGCACCACTCCTCCGACCAGGAGGACTACTGCTCCAAGTCCACCTCGGAGACCAACATCCGCGACTTCCCCCCGGAACTCCAGAAGAATCAGTCCCTGCAGAACCTGAGGCACGTGCGGCTCGACCGCGCCGATTCCGACGAGGAGATCGACTACAGAGTCCCGTACAAACGATACGAAACCAACGGGAACTACCCCGACTCGGACGACGAGATGGACGTCCCGCGCGAGTACGCGGCCGGCGCGCTGGAGAACGGCGTGGACGGCTCGGACCGCGACGCCAACGACAACCCGCTCGAGCAGCCCGACGCGGACCTCCCGAACCTCGACAGCATATCGCTCAAGAGCAAGCCCTCGAAAACCGGGAGAGTGAGAAAAATTAAAAAGAGGACAGTGAAATGATTCCTTCTCGCTTTCCAGTTCGTACATAGGCTGAGGCGGCGGCTGCGAGGGCCCCGCTTGGGCTAGGCGAGGCCGCGGGCGCTCCGGCCTGACTAGAACATTCCTGGTGACTGGTGTTTAAACTATGTGCATTTAAAACTCGGGTGTTACTCTGGTCTCGTGATATTTTTTTCCAAAAATAAAACCACGCCCTCGGTGTTGCCCGTCGAAATATTGCGGCGAGATATAAATATATTCTTCTCACTGTAAACGGCAACGCGGCGATCGCAGGGCGTGGTTGAGCGGCCTCCATGGGTGTTAGTATTTTTTAGTACAATTTTTTAATTTTATTCCAGTTCAAGCCTAGCTAATTTAGATACTTGAATTATTATAATAATCGAGCTGTATATTTATAAAATGTATATCTGTACAATGTTACCCATAATTCGTGTATAGAAAATTCATGTTTATAGAAAAATATTACTGATGCATTTCTTTTTCTGTTTTACCATGGATTAGGTATTTATTTTGTTGTTTCTGGTTCCAAGTCTATATGTTATTTGTTAATGAATTGATCAGCAATAAAATATATTACAAAATTTATTGGCTGCAATGAATCGTTTTATTCTGATGTCCTTCTAGTCCGCGGAAAATTAACCTAAAATTAGGCAACCGTGCATGAATTAAAAACAGATATTTTTATCATTAAGTGTGTGGAGTATGGACAGGAGAGTGTTTTAAATTGTATCCCGCGAAAAGTTCACCCCCTCGCAAAAGTTTTTTTTAAGGGATTATGTTTATCATTTAATAAAATATTTACCGAAACAAGGTAAAAAAATAAACAGGTTTTTGTGAATAAAAATCAAGGCAAAATAGTTAACGGGATAAGTTTAGTTACTGTATGTAAAGAATTGGTAGAATTGTTTTTTTGCAGAATTAAACAAATTCGTCCATAGAAAATAAATATAAAGATTTAGATTTTTTTTAATTGCATACATACATACATTAAATCACGCCTGTTTTCCAGAGGGGTAGGCAGAGACCAGTTCTTTCCATTTGCTACGATCTTCAAGCAAAATAAATATTAACAGCGAATTATTTTACATAAAAATTATTAAAATTCATTTGTTTGTTCATTTGTAGTACAAAAACATACCGTCCAATTTCAAGAAAATACTTTAGTTTATTAGAAAACACAATAATAGTAATGAGGGCGCCACTGTACATCCGGCGTACGCTCGGCGCAGTCTTAAACGCCAAGTTGGGTGCAGACTCGTGGTCACCCCAGTGCCTTTCGACGGAGCCCTGCCTATGGCAGGGCTCCTATTTCTGAGCGATTTGCCCTTCGGGCATCTTAAGATACCTAACGAACCTAACCTACCTACTTTTGCGGAATAAAAATTATTTCTGACGAATAACCGACTAAAGCGAATAGCACTGGGGTGACAAACTGGTGTGACCACGAGTCATCCGCTGCCAAGTTAACCGTGCTAAAAGGCAGTTAACCTTTTGAACGCCTTACGTCGATTACCAAATGCGCCATTCACACGCCGTACATGTTTGCTATGCTATGCAAAATACAACTTAATTCATACGAAACGGTCTCTTTTAGTCTTGGACTAGTGTCGGCTGTAGCCGTCGTGGCGTCAGTGGCACGACTTTGAGATGTCGGTCACAGCCGTCAGTGGCGTTCAAAAGGTTAAACTGGGCCTCCATTCAACTCGGTATAGGTGAAAATCTTAAGTAAATGACCTATTGCATGTAGTTGTAACACATGTATAGTCTGGCAGGTCTTGAAATTAAAAAGTGGCAACACTGTAGTATCATCCCTTTCAAACCAATCTAAGAAAAAAAAGAATTTTTAAGTTCGACATTCTACACGGTGATTTTTTTTTTGGTGATCAGGAACCAATTTTTCTAATTCAGTTATTAATGGCGATCACGTTTAAGTCGCAGTTACATGAAACAAAACTATTTTTATTATGTAAAAAATATATTTTGAAACTAACTTTTAATTGAAATTAATTGTTACCCTACTAATTGTTTAGTCTATGAGTTAACAACACTTAACTGATAAGTTTATTGACGTAATATCTGTCAAATTTCCCGCCAAAGCGATGGCACTTGATGTATCTACTTCACTTCAATAATTAATGTAGGATGCTCATGATCCAGTGGTGATTTGTTTTAACAATATCATTAACTTAAATAAATTAAACAGTGAGTTAATTGTTTGAGACATCAACCATTAAATTCCATTTTTGTTGTTTATTAATAATTTTCAACTCCTGATCGATCACCGATAATAATCACCGTGTATATTAGAAATTTGACGTGAATTCCATATTAGTTTTGTACACTTGCAAGAGGTAACTTACTTAAGTTACTTAAGTTTTTTCACCTATACGAGGGCTGCCTTTTAAGTTCTGTCGTTTGCAAGCCTTCCGTGATTGCATAAAAAAGAACTAGTGTCATCTTAAAATATTTGAAATTAGAATTCGAAAACTAAAGAATGACTCGAAATCGGTCCAACCGTTTTAGTACAGCGCTCGTTCAAAGTTGACAAGTCAGTTGTGAAAATGGAAATTTCGAAGGAAAATTTACGTGCGATATTTTTTTACAACTTCAAAAGGGGCTTAACGCGACTTCAGTGCTTCGAAGAGTTGACTACGGTTTTCAATGATAAAGCACCATGCCTCCGGACTGTGGAACGCTGGTATTTAGAATTTCAACGTTGTTGCTCTAGTCTTGGTGATAGACATCGTGAAGGTCGACCAAAAACAGCCGTAACCCAGGAGAACATTGATGCTGTACGGCAACTGATCGTCGAAGATCGCCATGCGACATACCGTGAGATAGAAGCTTCCTTAAGTATTTCAGGGACCAGTGTTCACAGTATTTTGCATGATCACTTAGGCGTAAAAAAGTTGATCTCTCGCTGGATACCACATTTACTCAGTGAAGACCAAAAAACGGCTCGCGTTCGATGGTGTCGCAAAACTCTGCGGCAATTCAACCGAGGAAACTCGAAACATGTTTACGACATTATCAGTGGTGACGAATCTTGGATATATGCCTACGAACCCGATTCTAAACAGCAGTCGACTGTTTGGGTGTTCCAAGATGAGCCAAAACCGACCAAAGTAATACGCTCACGGAGCATTTCGAAAAAAATAGTCGCCACGTTTGTGGCGAAAAGTGGCCACGTGGCCAACATCGTGCTCGAGGATCGTAAAACGGTTAATGCTGACTGGTATACCACTGTCTGTTTACCAGAAGTCATCGGCGAGTTTCGAAAAAATAACCCAAGACGTCGTATAAGACTGCATCACGATAATGCGAGCTCGCACACCGCCCGGCAAACAATTGCGTTTTTAAAAGAGCAAAACGTCGAAATTCTGGAACACCCGCCGCACAGTCCAGACTTAAGCCCTAACGATTTTTTTACTTTTCCAAAAATCAAGCAACGACTTCGTGGTCAACGGTACCAGACGCCTGAAGAAGCCGTTGAGGCATACAAAACGGCCATTTTGGAGACCCCGACTTCGGACTGGAATAAGTGTTTCGAAAACTGGTTCGATCGAATGAAAAAGTGTATTACATATCACGGTGATTACTTTGAAAAACAATAAATACCATTTAACACTTAAATTGTCTTTAGTTTTTCCAAACGACACAACTTAAAAGGCAGCCCTCGTATAACCATAGTTATCAATAATATGATAGCGGTTATTTACTTGACAGTAATGGCTACCAAGTTCAAAACAATGCGATAAGTCGATAACACACATTGAATACAAAACGGACACATTCCAAAATGAGTCAGTGTTGCATTTTAAAATTAGAAGCTATTCGTATAAGTTTTAATGCAAGAGCAAATTATTTTGGATTGTATCCGTTTTGTATTCAATGAGCGATGTATTGTAATTTAAAGGTTTTACGAGAATAGTCCCCAGGGACCGGCTGGCCTATTGCTTAACGCACTCGCAATCGCAATCGACTTCAAAGCGGAACAACTGTTTTCATTTTGTATGCAGACAAGCCTTCGATTTTCAAACTGAAAACGGTTGCGATTGCGAGTGCGTTGGGCAATAGCCCCTCTGTTATCATATTGTCAACGATTGATAGCTCTTATTTACTTGACAATAATGGCGGCCGGGTTAAAAACAATTCCATAACGTCCATAAAAGGTCAAAGACGATTATAGTTTATATCGTCCCTGTTATTCAATAACAAATCCTAGCCTCGTGTACTTCATGCATAACAAAACAAGGGGAAATAATTAAAGCATAGTGTGATGTCCAAAATATTTATTACAAGACCATAATATTACATGTTATTATAAACCAGGTACAACGTTTATAATTATTACTTTATTGGCTTCTGCGGGCACCTCGGTCACAAAACGTGTTACAACAAGATACCTATAGAAATGTTTATCTTGCTGATTAGTCGGAAATCGATTGTATAAAGTTTTGAACTTTCGTACTGTTAAATCTATAGATGGCGCTAGCAACAGAATATTATTGGAAAACTTAAATTATTTTTTCAATCCTAAAGAGCTCATAGAAAAGTTTTAATTCTTTACTTTTGTAAAATTCTCAAATGTGATCAATTACTCTGTGCATCTGGGGTATTTTTATTGTCGTGTTTTCTAACTTTAATACATTTTTATGACATCGTCTAAATGTACAATTAAAAGCCGCAACATAAAATAATATTGCTTTAAACAGAGTTAAATACACTTATAGTAATTTCAATAAACAAACGTAGAAACAAATCAGCTCGCCATTGTAAGAGGTCTCTAAAATTGACAGATCGTTGCGAACTTGAAAAATTGATATTTCTCAGACCTCGCGCGGCAGTCACCTCATAATATTTTAAATTTTTATACCTACACTTCAGGAAAATGGAAAAAACTAAGCGTTTAAAGTACCTGTAGTAGGCCTGACTTTATCTGTTATGTTGTGTTTTACATGATGAGTATAAAAAGTTTCGGATCTTCAGTTTGTTTGAGGACAATTAAGTTAATAACTTCCGAAAGATGGCAACACTATTTCAGTTAATGATATATTCAAAGATGGCGGCTTAAATCGAAATATTTTTTGCGGATAGTGTTGTCTATTAAACTACGAAACGTAGCATAGGTACTTTTTAATCAATAACGAATAATTTCAAGCTTTAAAATCCATTAAAATAATCAGAAAGTATAAAATGTAAAAGGTTTGTAAATACAATCAATTTCCAACATTACTTTTCTTTACATTATCATTTCTAAATTCAGTATAAAATGCAATAATTACTCTTAAAAGCGTAACAAAAATAGATCCTTCTTTGAAAATACGTAATATAGATTTTTACAAAATATTTTTTTTTCATTGTAATTTTATTCCAAAAACAACAATATTTTTATTTATTAAGGCCCCTATGTTATTCAAATCCCAACCCGGAACATACGAGGTTTCGACCATGATGGATTAAAAAACAAGAAGCTTTCGAAGCAAGGATGAGAAAAGTCAGTTAGCGACCTATTGATCTCCCCCGTACGTTCCAAGTTAGAACTCACCAAAATTACGTATATTGAACAGTCACTTTTTCGTTGCAGTTACCAACCTACAGATACAAAATATATGTTACAATATTCGAACATTACAATATGTAAACACAAAGTAAAATTTTAAAATTATTTGGTATTACACAACTTTTGTAATTACAAAAATATAAATGCGACGAGTCACACCCGTTGCGCGATTAAAAATAATAACTACAATAAACTGGGAAACAAAAGTTAACAATAATTATGCATATAAACAAAATTCACCGATACAAAAAGGAAACATGAACACTTTGTGTTACTTCACTGAATAGACTAACTACAAGTCCGTCCACGGAACTCTACTGTAAATAAATAAATACCAACTGTACTGAACCTCCATATTAAATATACAAAATAAACGTAACAGTTAAAGTTGTAGTCTTTGATATGTTAACAATTAATGTACATATTATATCTAAAACATTACAAAAATATATTGCATATATCGTTGTATATTTCTGTACCAATACTAATAAAATACAAAAAGGAAATATAAATTATTATTAATATGCGAGTTATATGCTATTTGTTACTTTTGTACTCTGGGTTGCACCTTTTATTGATCATAAATCATTAACTATGCATTACTATTGAATATATAAGACTGGTAAATATCACTTGATGTAACTGCCTATTTGAGAATATATGTGCTGCTTTTTAATATGACTAGTGGTTGAAGGACAAAGACTGAACTGCATGCATGAATCTAACCTCTGGTCAATCTACAACAACTATGCACTTTTAATTGAATAGCATCCTGTCTTTATCCTTGTGGAAATTAACAAAACATATTCATCAAACACAATGCTATCTCTTCTAAAACTATTTTAAACATTGTATTCGTAAAAACATTAAGTAGGAAATCTTTTCTGACATCTACAGCTGGAGGATATATGTATTCAACGAAAATATGTTTTTATTTCCAAAATGTAACGAAACGCATTTTCAGGAGTTAATTTATTAATTTATATATATTTTAGCGTGTACAGTTCCCAAATATTTTAACAGGCGAAAGTCTTTTGATGCCAATGTGTCAAAACTAAATTGAAATATCATGTTTATATTTTACCAATAAAATATCAATTTGATCACAAGGCAGATAACTTTTAGATGCTTTAGTCATTTATCGATTTTTAATTTTAAATCAACCGAAAGATGGCGTTATATTGTAAGTTGTTCCGATTTCATGACATTAAAGTGGTAAAATCAAAAACCATGAAATACAGGGAATAGTCATCAATCATACATATTTAAGGCTATATCAATAAAGATTTCAGATATTGCAGCACACACTTACATTACAATTATTAACGAGGTTAACGTAAGCCGTGTACCACGTACACGTCGCGATTCAAATAGAAAAAACCTAACTTTCTCACTAACCTAACGTAGTAATTTAAATCTAGTCGTAAAAGTAAGTTTGCTTTGAGGTAGATTAGCAGGGTGCCACTACAACACACGGTAATGGTTCAATAATGGTATAAAAAATATTTTAAAACTTAAAATTTATCAAGCAGTCACAGCAAACATGTAACTTAAATACAATAAAAACTTTTATTCATTATTTATGCATTTCTGTACTAACATGTGTGTGTGTGTGAAAGTTTGTTACAAATGTATCTATTAGCAATCCTTGCACAAGAGAAATAAAATTAACAAATCAACTTTTGTTTGAACATTAACAACTATTATTTTAGTCTAGATTAAGAACATTTCGTAGCCAAAAATTAAAAAATATATGTAACTGAAATGCTTTTATGACCCATGCGTTGTGAACACCCTGATCAAATTTTTTACAGTCCTATTAACCTAGAAAGAATATGATTTATTTACACATAATTATATATATACGAAGCGCGTAAAACTTGGATCCCACCTACATGCCTCCCTTTTTACACAAGGGGAGAATAAATGTATTGATAAACAGTGAGACATTACAGAAATGTATAATTATTAACTGAAGTGTCGGGAAACGTACACGAACTATTTGACGGTGATCTATCTTCATAAAATATATAACGTAGCAAATGTTCATGAGCCTCTAAGGCTCAAAGTTACCAACCTAAAGGTTTAAACCCTCAGGTGGGCATTAAAAGTTAAATGCTTGAAAACCTGTGTAAAATCAAAAGTTTACTTTAACCTATTTTTAGCACTTAATAGGTTAGTTAAGAGTATAGAGTAACAAAAAAAAATTAAACCGTAAATTAACTAAATATCCGATTAAATTATCGATACAACACTAATTACGTAATTCAGCGTGATGTGCTCGATTTTGCCCGATAAGACACCGTCAATAATTCGCAATAATTCGAGAAACTAGGCTGCTTAGCAACAGGCAAAACTATCGAATCGCATGATGTGGCCTGTGGTGATGTAAATAATCATTTTAGGGCTAATTGAGAAATAATCATATAAAATTACTTATTAATTATGCTTATGTGAAAGTAAACCTCACTGAAAAACCATTCCAAATTCTGTGGCCCTATTTAAAACGAATAAAAGTCGATTTATAGTAATAAAAAGTGTACTAACGCAGTCTTATACCCTTTTTAACCTAAACAGTACCTAAGCTTATACACTTATCCATAGGGCCACAGGAATTAGCACTCATGCGATACGACGGCCATGTTGTCCTAGTAGGAAAACACGATAAAGGGACGTTATTCTGGAACAAAAAACTCAAAACTGCAGGTTTCATATTTTTGGAGATACGATGTTTTTGACCACGTTTACGGAGCATTAGACAAAGTGATGCCAGGGTCTTAACCGAATAATGCAGATGAGATATCACGTATGCTATACCTACTAAATAGTTCGGTGTTCTCTATAACTTTGCTAAGGTCCAATCGAGGCCTGGGTCACTCCGTTACCCCGCGATCTGCGTGCGTGTAGCACGCATCCTAAATTAACGTGTGCATGGAGAAGTGCATAAATGCAGGGCAATTTTATAATCGTTAGTCCAACAATGCCCTACGAATTATGTTTATGTTGCGTCGCGGTTTGTTATCTGCCTCTTCATTATTTAGTTTGCGAAATTAAAAAGGCCATTCCAGTGGT
The DNA here is from genome assembly GCA_963966035.1 of Acleris laterana. Classification (NCBI taxonomy): domain Eukaryota; kingdom Metazoa; phylum Arthropoda; class Insecta; order Lepidoptera; family Tortricidae; genus Acleris; species Acleris laterana. The sequence continues at coordinate 11,672,621 of OZ014458.1, read as the reverse complement.
TATTCTCACTCCAAAAATCAAACCCTTCCAGCCTAGCCACAGTGAGTAGCTTAGAAGAGTAACAGTTTAAAATTCCTCGTTCCAAAACAATGTGCTAAACCTAACTGCCCAGCCTAGTACTAAAGTGGTTGTCTAACTATTCCCTGAGACACCCATGTCAATAAATACTCATGTAATTTGGCTTAAAATCATAAAACGCATGCCAAGACAAGAGCTGTGCAACGGCTGTGTCAAAATAGAATTTTGAAAGAAAAAACAAACGTAAAATCACGCCACGTCATAACTATTGTATTTTAGGCGATGTTTATATAAAATCCGGGACAATCGGACATTCACTTATTGTTACTGATAAGAAATAAATATCACAGCATCACATGAAAAAAATAAAGATCATCGTTAATCATCCTATAAAATTGTTGATTCTATATTTTTTGGCACATTTTGTTGTATTTATCATGAGCATGCTGTAATATTTCGGACGTTGAACGTTCCTCTTGATTTTTTTAAGTCAACTCAATCCACAGCGACGCGCTACTACCAACACTTACGCATTTTCTCAAGCATGCAATGCGAAATTCGGCGGTGGTCGCGTTTTTGTGAATTGAGGGCACCATACAATGGAGGTTGATCAAGTTGAATTCTTATCTAGCTGTTAAAATCATGGGTCATGGTGCCAGTATAAGCAACTGGTACTCTTACACCTGACGAACGTGTCTCTACTGCACTTTTATCGGAAGAATCAAAGGAAGCGAAGTGATAAGTTCCGAATAAAAACATGACAAAGGATGTCCTCGCCTGCTTCTTACATTAGCGAATGCCTATATTTTTAGGCAAGCACTCAACACTGCTTATAACCATTCGGAACGTAAGGTTCATTTTTTAATCAATGCAGACCCAATTACTAATTACCTTCTTACATTCTAAGGAAGCGGAAACGCTTCTGAGGTATATACGATTTTTTTATTGCATACACTGTCAGCCCATGTCTCAGACAAGTTATAAAGTTTCACGTCATTCTGCAGAATGAGACTGAACCTAACAAATGCACAAATTTTAAATGTTTTCTGATCACTACTTTAAGACTATTTTCTTTTATCTTAACAGATCTGATGTAATGCCACTCCAGCAGAATAAATCAATATTAGAAAGATACTAGCATTATTATAATTTTGTATTAAAGACAGCACACACCTCTAAAACATATTGTATAGCATGCTGCCTTTAAATATGCGGCTGAACCTCAAAGAGTCACAATATTCAAAAATTTGATAACGATTTGGCGAAAATACTTAGTGTGTCCATTAAACACGTGGATGATCGTATTCAGGGATGCTTCTGCTATTGCCATACGGTTAACACCAGGGGGACAGGACTTGTGCCCGCGCAAGCGACCACCTAACCACCTTCGGCAAGCGACGGTTAACTGATCCAAAGACCGAAAGCTTGTCCCCCAATTATCGTGCCTCGAAATAGAGCTTCATTCAAGATAAATTGTCAATAGCTCGCACCTTGATAATGAGACCGTCACTAAACAAAAAAATGCTGTATTTGAAATCCAACTTCATTTTGATGGCAATATTGTCATTATTCGAACTCTTATATATTTTGTTTAGTGACGGTCTCATTATCAAGGTGCGAGCTGCATCATTTCGACTGTAACATTTCGACTGTCACGAGAAACTAGCTTTGTATAGAAAACGCTTGTGCAAAACAGGCTGATGCTACATTTACGGGATTTGGCAAAGATTCGTCTTTTTTTCTCGTCTTTAACATAAAGAATGACATTGCCTCGAATATTTACCGAATCCCGCAGATATGGCCCAGGCTAAAGGCAAATCAAGACCTTCGCCACCTGTATGGAGATGTAATGTAAACCATTTATTTTCGTCAATTGTTCAATCATGAATGCTGAGGGCTCAAAGAGGTTCAACTGCACTTTCCTCCATATTTCGCTCAGTATCGAACTGGCCACCCACAGAACACAGGCCCGCGAGCCGCTCCTACGCTACTGCACCCTACTGCTCACAGTTGGTCCCATACTCCATAACGCCACATGTACGCTATAAATAAACAATACACAATTCCGAAAGTACATACACGACTAGATTACTTATTCATGTAGAATTCGGAAACATTTTGGTATACCCGACACGTAGAAATATACAATTTGGCAATAACCGACCGCCATACCTGTATTCTTACATTGAGAACATCGGAGTCCATTAACATTTCCAATACCATCCAAACTATATTACAGCTTAGACCACTTACCTAATGAGGTAGCTCCTTGAACTAAATGCGGGGTTGCGGTTAGTGGGGCGGCGGGGGCGGCGGCGGCGGCTTCGGGCTCTGCGCGGTCTGGAACGCCTGTGTGAAGGCCGGCAGCCGCTGCCGCTGGCCCTCCTCCGGCTTGGGCTCGGCCTCATCAAGAATACCCATTATCTGCGATGAGAGCCCCGACGGACCTTCCCCTGGATCGGGAAGCAGTAGCCCGCTCTGATGCAAAAGATCGGGCTCCGCGAGGAACGGCAAGTCAGGCGGCACCGGGAACTGAGGCGGCACCATAAACACCACTGGAAACTCCACAGGAACCAGTGTACAGGTGGGGGACTGCGGCCTCTCCAACTTTATCTCCACTGGCTCCATCTTTATATCGAAGTCAGGTGGAATTTCTACAATTATTTCAGATGAGGGCACCCTGGTGGGACCCTCAGGAGTGCTCTCCGGTGAAGGTGACTTCCAAATGTATTCTGTAGTACTTGTGTATTCTGTGAACGTTGATGGCTCAGGTACTAAAATATCTTCAAATGAAGAAGCTTCCGGCACCTGTTCACTTGACGTCCCTACGACAGCAGATCTCCATGATTCATCAGGGTGTGCATTCTTTACGTGTCGCACTAGATGGTCTTTCCTTCCAAATTTCTGTGGACAGTAAGGGCATACAAAATCTCGGCGACCCGTGTGTACCACGAGGTGGCGCCGCACATCCTTTGCAGTGAAGAACCGTCGGTCGCAGAAGTCGCACGTGAACTTCTTGTCAGTCTCATTTTTGACTGTCCGGCTACCTGTGTGGACTTTTAGATGGTACACTATATCTTGTCGAGTAGTAAATATTTCATCACAGATCTTGCACTGCAAATTCCCTTCTTCAGCAGAGTGCAGTGCGGCATGCTTCCTATAACTAAGCAGGGATGTGTAAGATTTCCTACAATCTGGCCTCTCACAAGTATAAAGCTTTTTAACTGGATTGTGTACTCTTACATGGTTTGTGAGGTGATCTTTTCTATTAAAAGTTTTGCCACAAACATTGCACGCAAAAGCGCGTGCCTCGCTGTGGATAAGGCTGTGTCGGACGAGTTTGAATTTCGAGTTGAATCTCTTGTCACACAGATCGCAGGAAAACGGGAGCTCTCCAGTGTGAGAGAGGACGTGCTGGCTGAGCTTACCGGGGCTAGAGAAGCGTTTTTCGCAGGTGTTGCAGATGTGGCGTTTGGAGCGGTCGCGGCGCCCGCGACTAGGCGCGGCGGGCACGTCCTGGCGCCGCGGCAGGGTGGGCACGCGCCGCGCCGCCTTCACGGTGCGGAAGCACTGCTTGATGCCGCTGGGGCCGGGCGCGCCCAGCGCGACGTACTGCAGTTTGGTGCCCAGCTCGGACGCGGGCGGCGCCACGCACGTCTTCGGCGAGGGGGTCGGGCGCTCTTCGCCCGCGCTCCGCCCGCCGCTCTCGTCCCCGCCAGCCCTAGGGTTCGGAGGCGGGCTGGACATCTCGCGCACATGTTTGACGCGCTTGCCCTATATCACCGTCCGGGTAGGTCGCGTCGTGGCCGCCTCGGCTCCGCGGTGGCGCTCGCTCGTCGAGATGGCAGAAAACATCTCTGTCACATTGACGGTATGGAAGCCCTTTTTCGTATTCGTGTCACATGGCTGTGGACGTGTTTCTCGCTCTTGTTCGCGATTTTCAGTTGACCGTTTGACGACCTCGACTCCCTACACTTCTAGTCGTGATAAGAAAGTGGAGGAATTGTGAAAAACGATTGAAAAAAGGACTTTTTCAAAGAAATACGTAGCGCTTGACATCGAAATGTCAAAATAATGAAGCCATAGAGCCATGTCAGAAAAAGTCCGCGGGATTTATGGTTCACTTAGTGATGGGATGATTATGATAATAAATGGTGATGAATTATTAATATGATGAAATTATAGTACGCTATAACTGTAAATATGGATTTGTGTGAACTGAATCAGCGATAACTGTCAAGGTTCAAGGTTATATCGTATTTACCTAAATAACTACAGCGAAGTAAACTTTTTTTCATTCTTTAATATAAATAATTAAATACATACGTGATTGATTCATAAACCTCTTGGATTTCCCTTTTTTATTAGTGGATTTACAAAGAACATATTTATTTTAGATTTGGCTGAATAGTGTACACTGTAGACAATTTAACAATCTTGAAAATGCATAGTGGCTTTTTGGTCAATTTGGTCATACAACTGTCAAATAGTTGAAAATAACCTGATCATCTCTGACTATTATTTAATTGTATTTAAATAATCAAACAGTTCCTCTTAATTTAGAGCAATAATTTACTTTTATAACCCGCAACCTATTTAGTAAGGTAAGTTTAGCACGCTGACACTATCAATTTGTTGTGCAGGTGCAAGTGATCGGCCAGTCATGGCTCAAAATATTTTACTGCTGCTATAGCATTAATATCCAAGGTCTTTAAACTGAGATATTATGTCTTATAAGTTACTATCGAGACCTGTACCTACACCTAAATATTGCCTAAAGATTTATAACCTTGAGTATTCCTGTAAATACATCAGAGTTGTATTTCTGTTGTAGAAGTGATGTCTGAACAGAATGTGCCCGCTTCTCCTGCCGCTGCTTCGGCTACCAACGTCGCTGCCGACGAGGTGCAGCGCACCGGAAGTGCGGCTGGCTCTGCTGGTACTGCTGGTTCTGGTATGTTCTTTTTACATCAAACTAAACATGTAGATTCATATCTATACTAATATTATAAATGCGAAAGTGTGTCTGTCTGTGTGTCTGTTACCTCTTCACGCTTAAACTGCTGAACCGACTTAGGTGAAATTTGGTACAAACATAGTTTGAATCCTGGGAAAGGACATAGGATAGTGTTTTTCCTGAAATTCATCCCCTAAGGCGGTGAAATGGGGGGTTAAAATTTGTATGGAGCTACAATTTTAACGAGTTCCACGCGGACGGAGTCGTGGGCAGAAGCTAGTAACCTCATATAAACTATATACACCATGAGACCAAAACTACTTTGACTTCTTGTATGCAGGTTAGGTTAGGTACCAAACGGTATGTTATAAAAAATGTGATTAAGATGTATGAAAATATGCCACAGATCTGTACCTAAGCATGTAAAGGGATATTAAAAATACCTAAATGAGTACTAACTATTTTAAAGATCTTTCAAAGTGCCTGGTTGATGCAAATCATGACCAAAATGGTGGCCTGTACTTGACACAAAGAATAAATCAGCATTTTGTGAATATAAGCATCTGAACTGGTAGCGGTTTGTTGGATTAGTGTATTTTTAAGTAAGTTTGTAATTTCTTTTGTTAAAAAAATGTAGATTCATTCATATGATATCAAACTGTGATAGATAAGCCATATCCATGTCATATAATATCCTGATATTATAATCCCTCTTACTTACTAATATTTAGTAATTAATCTACTCTTAGCATAAAATTGTCGTGGATATGGTGACCGCAAGGGTTTTAACTCGGGACTTCAACATCACTACTTTAAAACTGACCTATTAACACACAGAGGTTTGCGTAACTGTCTGTATACAATACAATGCTTAATATTGAAATGGCCCTTAGTGATATTGATTCTTCTTATAAGGTAGATAGCCATAAATCAACACTGCTCACACTTTTGGCCTGAAGCTCATCCCAAAACCATTCGATTACCATTGGATTAATGTGGCGCAGAACCGGTCCTTGTGGCAAACTTTTGGGGATGTCTACATACATACATACATTAAATCATGCCTGTTTCCCAGAGGGGTAGGCAGAGACCACTTCTTTCCATTTGCTACGATCTTGACAAATTTCTTTTGCTTCTTCCACATTCATACATCGAGTCATGTCCTAGTATGTATGTGTGTTAGTTTGGGACTAGGTCAATTGGTGTGAGATTGTCCCCTGATATTTATTTATTTATTTATGCATGCACGGGATGATTTTCAGCAGGAAATAGTAATGACGACGTTGATGATGATATCGGGATATATGTTACTTATTTCTAAGATATGAAAATGTTGAACCATCCCATTCATTATACTGGCGAAAGAAAGAGATCTCAGGATAACTTGCTATAGTAAAAATTAATATAAGTTACAGCTGCGTGTCTGGACTAAGTCAACTAGTTCCGAAAATATATCGTAAGACGCCTTGCTATGATATGTATTTTGGCATTTTAATTTATATTATAGGTCCATGCCTTAGGCACTGCAGTTTTACAAATTGTTCATTGAATACAAATAGGACACATTCTGAAACGAGTTACTGTTGCATTTTAAAATTAGAAGTTGTTGGAATAATATTTTTAATGCAAATTATTTTGGAATGTGTCCGTTTCGTATTCAATGAGTGAAATGTTTCACATGAATTCTTCCAGCTGGCTCCGGGGCCGGTGGCTCTGCGGCTGGCGTGGCGGTCGCAGAGGAGAAGTACGGAGGCTGCGAGGGCCCGGACGCCATGTACGTGAAGCTGGTCTCCTCGGACGGCCACGAGTTCATCGTGAAGCGTGAGCACGCGCTCACCTCGGGCACCATCAAGGCCATGCTGAGCGGGCCCGGCCAGTTCGCAGAGAACGAGGCCAATGAGGTCAACTTTAGGGAGATCCCGTGAGTATAATGCTCCACATTGTCTAAATAGGTTGGATGGCTACATGGCTCTTGTTACGGTTCCATATCGGAACGCTTATAATGTATAATGTAAGTTGATAGAGTAAGGAATGAAAAAGTCAGAGAGAAGTGTGGAATAAAAGAAGATGTATTGACTAAGATTGAAAAGGGCATGCTTCGATGGTTCGGTCATTTGGAAAGGATGGATGAAAGAAGATTGACGAAAGAGATATACAGATCGAAAGTGAGTGGACGGGTCGGAAGGGGCCGCCCTAGGCGTGCTTTTTCGAGTCAAATCGGTGAAATACTCGAAAAGGGCCGAATCTTAAGTACCCGAAACCGACGTGCGTGCATGACTCGATGTATGGATGTGGAAGAAGCGAGGGAAATTTGTCAGGAACGTAGCAGGTGAAAGGAAGTAGTCTCTGCCTACCCCTCTGGGAAACAGGCGTGATTTAATGTATGTATGTATGTACAGTCACGAGATTAAATTTGGTACCCACCTTAGGTCCAAAGTCAATCTGACGTTCTACAACAATAACATTGAGTTCCCTAAAAGTTAAATCCAATAGTAACAATAAATTACGTTAAATACATTTGAATAGTGACATTATTGCAGATAAAAAGAAATGACCTTTGTATGACTTTAATTTTGCATAGTGTCACTATTGTATTCACCTACCGCTTGCTTTGTCTGCCAACATTAAACTATGTGTCCCCCCCAGGTCCCACGTGCTGCAAAAGGTGTGCATGTACTTCACGTACAAGGTGCGGTACACGAACTCCTCCACGGAGATCCCGGAGTTCCCCATCGCGCCGGAAATAGCCCTCGAGCTGCTCATGGCCGCCAACTTCCTGGATTGCTAAACAAGTATGATCTATATGTAATCTTTGCTGTTACTAGTCTATACTTTTAGGTATTTAAAAAAATGTAAACATTCCAAACCATGTGACCTTGTTAAACAGCCAATCAAAACTGTTTTATCGAACTTTGACGTACGACGACTTTGACGTGGTAACTATATCAAGTGGTTGTTTTGTTTACATGTTTTTAAATGCCTAAAAGTATAACTATAGACTAGGGAGCCCATTGATCCCCATAATTGTTTTTGGTTATAATGTCATTGTTGTCATAATTATTGATAGACATAATTTCTATATCACTGGAACAATTAACTTTCAGAATTTAATGACGGTTTTTTTTCAATACTTGTAATAAATATGACCCAAAATACATTTTGACCAAAAATTATTATTGCAGACGAAGAATCCATGGAGTCGCTATCGCTCGTATCGTCATAATTATGGCAAAATGAATAATAATAAATATATATTTAGTTCTGTTTATCCATACCTACTAATATTCGTTTATTTTGTTACGCTTTCACAGCGCTGCGGAGATAATCCTCCATACCAAATTCATTTAAACTGATTTAGAATTTAATGAATGAATGAATTTTGAAATATAACAATACTGAAGGTATTATAATAATTAGGAAATAGTGAGTCCATGGATTTTAGAACCAAGGTTTGCCACCAAATGTAACCCTATAAATGACCATCATGCACTCAGTTTACTCCCCTGATTAAAAAAGCCGGTCAATTGCAAGTCAGACTCGCTCTTGAAGGGTGCCCGTACCATTCTTGCATCAGGAACCCCGTTAATTTTTAACTTAGCTTAGAAAATTCAAAGTCTATAACTGTTCAAGAGACAGCGATTGTTAAGATCGAGCAAAAACCACGTAACTTGTGCACCCATATCTTTTTCTGTATTTCCTATAATCATAGAATGATTTTCATATTGATTTGATTTGAATGCGAGTTCTTTAGGGCTTTGACTCGTGAATTTTTATTTTTTATTTTAATCAGCATTTTTTTTATACTTTTCAGCAGACAACGCCGTCAACCAGTCATCTTATCAACCTTGTGTAGAAGGAATACGGTCTACAATGCATTTACACATTGTGGCTGAGGATTCGAACATCAATCTTTTTATTATTTAAAACTCTAGAAAATTAATATCCATTTACCACCATTTGTTGGATATTGAAACTTGTAGCAGTCATTTAAAGTCGAAAATGACTGAATCCTGCATTTGGAACTATAGTTGGGTCAATCTAGGATGATACTGGTGACAGCTCATATAAACATGTACTCGACCCTGCTAACACTAATGGCTGTATATCGGACATTACTCCTGTAGCAAATTGAACCTTATCACTAACAGAAAAGGATTGAATCTGCTTTGGCTAATAAATTTGAGTTACCGCCTTTTAGCTTAACTCGTGGCGCGTCCTGAGGACCGACGATGGTCCTAGGACTACTTGAATTTGGAACTCAGTGTCGTTCGAACTAAGATTCATATTACGATTGATCTATATGACGTGACGTTTCACAGGTTAAGGGCAGTATTTCTTGTTCCGGTGACCAGTAATTTAATTAATTATTACCTCTTTTTATGTCTTGCATGCGAGTATAGTGTGTTTAAAATTACGAAGTACAGCTGTCACGGGATAATCCTACTTTGACCGAACTATAGTTGACAGTTTTATAAAGCTATAAGTAACTTGGTGGTAGCTCTAGCAATAATGTTGCATATCGACTTCCCATCTTCCTAAAAAACAATTGTGTATGTTCGATTTAAAAATAACTTAGTGTAGACAATGTTATTAAGAAGAGGTCTTTGCGTCGCTATCGATATGTGACCTTATAAATGAGAAATTAGGGTTTGATATGATTTGATATAAAATAGTCGATTTATGCCCTTTTTTATTGTCAGGATGGTGATGGGAACTGATTTTACTTTTTGGAGGGAACATGTCACATACTGCACGTAATGGCGATAAAAGTTGCGGGCGCCATGGATTGTAAACCTTTTCCCTACAGTAATACAGTGCCTTAATAAAGGTCAATGTACGAAATTCTTTGTCGTTGGCGTCCGCGCTGTATAGACTATAGCGATCAATTTAAAAAAAAGTAAGTGCCTAAATAGGGGTAAAGAAGCAGCTGATATTACTTGGTATAATATTATATCCTCTTATCAATCTGGTTGAAGTTACTATTGTTACTTATAGCTTTTATAAGATTGGTTTAACGCTATTATAGTGTCTTCAATTGATAAAGTCGCGCCTCACTAATAAAGTTTACGTTCTATCGAGGTATTTTAATGTTTAGCAAGTATACCATACGTAAATTTGTCGAGTTATACATTTCCCACGTGTCATTAGTCGTGTCGTGTCACGTCGGGAAGTGTATAACACGGCTAAATTACGTATAATGTCAAACTGCTAAATATAAATATTCCTCTATGGTACGCTTAAACTATCGTCTGGGATGAGCGTTTTCGTGGATTGAAAACACTATTATCTTGTTTTGTTTTCACTGTGGAGTAAAGAGAGTCACATACCTATCATCATTCGTTATTATCTATTATCTATATCCACCGAGAAACCCAGGGGTACAGTCGGTCAGATATGGGGTCTGCCATAATATTTACAATTCCGTTTACACGCCGTATAACGAAAAAATCTATAAGATGCGTCTGCTCATTTGAAAGGTGGACTTTTCGAAAGTGCTAGTAGATTTTTGACATATTTTATTTTATCTGATCGTGTCCTAGGAAAATATCTGGCCGACTGTACTTAAATAGTACTGGACCCGGTCTGCATCTCATTATTCTGCAGTTAAAATAAAACCAAGCATCTGCATCAACCGCATAGGCTTTGCGCACGGTACAGTCAGCATCAAAGGTAGCAAAATGATCTAGACACGACATATTCTCTTGACAATAGAGTCGAGTGCAAATCATTTTGACCTCTACGGTAGCGTAGATACTTCTCCTGCTGACTGTACATAAGAGAAAGTATGCGATTGGTGTGTATTTAACATAGGTACCGCTTGGTAAAAAAGAGTTTGACGTCGTGACAAGTTAAACCTATTCAACACCGATAACGGATATATCCGCACCACTGGTTCAACGCGAACGAATATATCCGTTATGATTGACAATGTAAAAAATACCTAAGTGTCTATGAGGTTAGGTCCACATTAGCTGACATTGGCTTGCGATGACGACTTTTGTACTTGAAAAAGTTTACTACAATTATTGTCAAGTGTAAAAATTGGATCATGCTGCCAATTTCACGTCAATCTCTTTTTTTGCCAAGTGCATCAAGACTGTACAGGTCTTGTGTTTGTATTGTTTTTTTTTTCTCGGACTTGCGCATTCTAATAATAATAACCTCCTAAGGCCCACCATACAACGAAAATTGTCAGTGGAATATGAATCTATTATGAATGAAATAAAGTCAATTTTATAATTTGATCAGTAGTCATAAAAACAAAAGAAATTCCAATTTAATTCCTTGGCATTAGATCTTTATTCCAATGGCCGTATTTTGTACTACTATTAGTACAAGGAACCTCAGGAGGTAAGTCGTGAATCGAATGATCACCTCTGTGTTCTACCCACGAATATAAACAACTTTCACTATAGAACCTACCCGAAAATGACGAAAAAAAAAACGACCAAAATGTATGAAGGAGCTGTTTTTTTTTTCGTGATTTCCGGGTAGGTTCCATAGTGAAAGTTGTTTATATTCGTGGGTAGAACAGAGGTGATCATTCGATTCACGACTTAAACTTCACCCTGTATAGATAATGTACTGCACTGTTGACCCTTTTTCTTCCGTAAATTCTTATTTGTGTGAATTTGTAATGCCACGTAGGCATACGGATGGAAAGGGGTAAAGATGCAGTCTAGAACGCTCCACTTATCGACCTATGAAACATGCATCCACATGTAGCGTGAACACATTGTAAGGGCGTTCAGTTTAACCTTTTCAATGTCAAATACAAAAATACGTCACTCACATGTCTATGACAGCTTATAACCAGAGCGGATATTAGCGTTGCCTCATGAAAATATCCGTCGTTCGAGTGGTACGGATATCCGCATATACGGTCAATGGCGTTGAAAAGGTTAAAATTTAATAATCTCAACTAAAAATGAGTCACGAAAATCGTTATTGCTTTACTTTGATTTTTAATCAGACGAAGTAAACTTACACTTCATAAATAGTTATATTGCAATAATAATGGTTTTGTATGGTTATTGGAACAAGCTTATTGTCTAAAAAAAATACCATTCGGTTTAATTCGTCTGATAAAATATGCCTAATATTAACTGCTAGCAATAATATTGGTACCTTAAAGCGCCTTAGAAATATTTTAATAAATAAATTTTCATGGTCACCTGGTATTTAGTAAATTAGTAAAAATGCTGAAACGTATATTTAAATTTGAAATAGTCTCCTTGTAGTATTTGCCGAAAAACTTCATAACCTCAAGAAGTTAAGAAGTCAAGGAGTTATTTATTTCTAAGTAAAACTTCATTTGTTCTTTAAAAAAAATTGTACCTTGCCACTTTAATTGCCGTGACAATCATATATGGCAGTTTAAACATGAAATTAAAGGCTTTTGGTACTAAATGTACACATATTTATGAACTTGACTGTACTAGTCGAAGCACATAACATTTCAAAATGCTTATACCTATACTATTCAGCAGCCTTCTCTGGTTTCACGGCAGGTTGTTTCTAGAACTTTCGCAAGATGCCGCATCTTTCGTGCAGAATGAAGCTTGCGATTGTTTGTCTGAGGCACTTAATATAAGTCAAGATAGTCAATGCGTCAAATTAAAATCTTGTTTTGTTTTGTTTGTTGGTTTGTTACCTTTTCACGATAACGGCTGAACGGATCTTAATGTTAATTAGACAGTTAATTTTTACGCGAATGGAGTCGCGGACAACAGCTAGCGGTAAAAAGAATGACGTAACACGAAAGTGTGCTCCTGGCCCTTGTGGGCCACCATTTTTGACTAGATAATATTATAGTTTCGGCAGATACTATTTGCGAGCATTTTGTAGGATCTCATGCCTTCTCCGAACTTAGTATAAAGTATTGTAAGTCCTATGTAGATACTGTTAATTTACATGACATTAAAAAATAATGAAAAGAAAAACATATAACATATGATAATATGTAAAAATGTATGTATGGTCCTAATAAATATTGTATTTTTTAATTCTGCACCAGTACCTATGTCATTCTATCATTAAGTCTATAATTGCCTAGCGCTCTTTAAATTAATAGATGTTATCTCTCTCAATTTAGTCGCGAATGACGGGTACACTAGATATAACAACAAATAATGTAAGTACCTACTGGAGAATGTTAGAAGAATTCAACACTTTTTTTTACCGTTACTTTAGCCCTTTTTGGTAGCGTTTCCCTCCCCAAAAACCATGTTTAATATTTAATTATTCTATCAAATGTAACATCAAAACAAAGCTACTTTTGTAGTTACATAAAATTATTTCACCAATTTAAGATGATTAAAGTTATAGGTTTTAGGGTGGGCAATGTTACCTCCTAGGGCTAAAGTTACCCGGGTTTACAGTATTCCTATTAGCGAATGCAAATAACCGGTTGTAACCGGCTTTAACCGGTTATTTCATACAAAAACTGTCAATAACCGGTTTTATTGCATTCCCTAATTCCTATACTCGGTTTCTTTTAGGCACTAAATTACTGACAACCAATCAGAGCTTTGTTTTTTTACTAGACCAGCTAATCGAGATCTAGTATGGTGTATTGGTGTTTTTTTTTTTTGGGGGAATCTGGCCTGTTAATGTTGTTGAGGGCCCAAGATAGTATTATTGTAACTGCACCACTATTGTGCGAGAGAGATGGCGTGTGGCATACGCTTCTCTAGCCTTACTCTTACTTCATGACGTATCCTCGCACCTTAAATCCAATAGTGACACTATGCCAAAAATGACCTCATAGACAAGTTAAATTCATTTAACCGCGATATTGTCACTATTCAAAGTTTTTCGTAATTTAGTGCCACCGTCGGATTTAGCGTGCGTACGTCTAAACTCTTCCAATATGATATAAAGATGAATCTTTGTAAATAATTACAGTCGGTTTCAGTGTCACTTTAAACTAATTTTCAACGAGGTCTTGCGTTGTATTTTTGTTAATAAAATGTAAATTGGATTTCTAATTATGTTTCATTTATTTTTCTTATAAGTATTCATATGTATAGTGGGTTAATATTCGAGCGTTCCAACCGCCGTCATTATTCTCTTTAATACATTGACGAAAATAATGATAGCTACCTGTAACTTTTGATGTCAAAATCAGCGGACCCGGGAGTAGTATCCATTCCATTTAAAAGAACAAGAAAGTTATTAAGTTTTATTTTGAATAATATGCGAAAACAATAATGACGTCGGTTGAAACGCCAAATATTCAGCCTAGTATACCTACCTATAGATTAGCAAGAATGCGTTGAGAAGAAATAAAAACGGAATTTGGAACACAGCTGCGGCTGCTGCTCTATTTTGATGGTTGTCACTTGAGAAGATTCCTCTAAACAGTCAACTCTTTTGGGTGAAGCCAAAAGAATGCATTTTTTTAGTTGTCATTCGGTTTCATACAAAGCGCCTGTTTTTTTCACACGTTGACACAAAAAGAGTTGACTTTTGTATGAAACAGAAATCATGCCAAGATTTTTGATTGAATCGTCAAATCTAATTACAGAGCAAAAACACTCATGAAAAATTTGGCGTTGGAGTATATTTAGTAAGCCGTCACTCGTCGATCGAGGAAAAGTGCTACAGTAACTTCGAACTTCGATTTTCAAAATAGGGCCTCAAGCGCAAGTGTCGAGTCGACAAACGAAGGGCGAGTTTATAGCACTGTTTAGTACTTACATCTAAACACTACCAAAAATACTTCATGGAATATTTAATCGGTGTTGCAATTTTAGAAAAGAAGGCATTACGTGTTACACATGTTTTAAGGATAAAGAAAACTGTTTTTATTTGACTTGTCCTTTATTCAGTTTTATGCATAAACGAAAACCAGTTCACGTCTATATTAGATAGTAAATAATCTCGGGCGGACTGCGGACGCCCGCCTCCGCCTTTACAATACTTTGGAATGAAATCCTGCTTAACTCTAACACATTAGGAAAACTTTACAAATAAACCGATTAAGTTGATCAATAAATAAATTCTGCTCTCGATAATTATAAAACTAATCAATTCAACGAACTCCCTCTGAGATCTAAGCTTACAATAAAAACTTTGGATAAAAAATTATAATAATTATGAATCAATTCGGTTTGTACATTTTTACAAAGTAAACGTCTCAATTCCAGTTTGAATACTGCCTATTATCATAAAAGGAAACAAGATAACTGTCAAGCGTTTAAAAAATCTCACAAAAGAGGTACATGGTGAAAATTGCGCGGTGAATTGTTGCGCTAGTCTAACCCACTTACTTATAAACGTGTAATAAGCTTGGTATAGTTTGTGCCATGCTTTGCCCTTATCTGTAATAGTGACATTTGCATCTGACAGAAAGTGACAAAGCATGGCATAAACTATTCCAAGCTTATTCCACGTTTATAAGTAAGGGGGTAAGCCTTTTTATTCCATTCTATTTTCGAATTAGCGTTTCTGTATTTTGACAGTGACAGGTGTCAATGTCATCACAAAATGGCGGGAAGGCGATTCTGATGAAAATGGTGACATGTTTTTTTTTTAATAAAGTAAAATATAGTTCGGCGTCTGACAGTTACCTTATCTTTTTCCAAGTAATTATTTAAAAATAAATGCAGTTTACAATAACTTGTGACATAAGGCACCTTAACTAACAAAAATATACATACAACGTAGTAACGTCGTTTCACTAAAGTAATACTCGTCAGATGTTAAAAATTCACTATTTATTGTTATTTGGAAGATTTAATTCAGTTATTTATGCATACACGCGAGTAAAGTCATCGGCATACTAACTATATCTTAAAGGCGATATGCGAACATAATTTCCGCATACCCCACTAACAGTTACTACCGAAGCCTCTACCCGCGGTTCAATATAAAACCTGCAACATTACACCAAAAATATAAAATTTGTATGAAAATAATTACAAAACTTACAATTAGGTGCGACACAAGGAATGTGCAGTTGCTATGACGCCCTTATTATTATCGAATTAGATCAATTTATTGGCAATAATATCACAAATCAATATTATCAATCGGTTTTTAAATTTAAACGCTCGTTGGAAAAAAAGTTGTACCTAACCTTGAGCTGTGAACGAAAATACTCCCAATGTTACAACTCGATTCGGTTATATTTCTCAAAATTGAAACACGACAATAATTTGAAGCTCAACAATGCCGATGATATGTCAATAGATATACGTAACACTCAACTGAAGACTGGATGAGTACGGATCCAACACATGAAGACATGTTACACAACTTAACGATTTGGCTCAGGACTTAAAACAAACTGCTACTGTTCTACGTAGAATATTGAGCAATCGTTTTCAGATTGTCTTTACAAGCTTAATTCGCGCTATAACATAACGAAGCGGCATTGCAAACTTCAAAAACGTAATTAAGTATCGCAAGTAAGTACCATTCTACCGCGTATTCTACAGTAAAGCTGTCGACCTCAAATAAAAACAACTACAAGCGAAAAGCGTTCACCCTTGGTCGGTGTGCGCTGCGTTCTGATCTATGGGGACCATTTTTTTGCTCACAGAATAGATAGGCGGCGGTTCGGTCTTCCCCGACATCGCTTGGATGCGACTTTTAACAGTTTCCATAGGCACAGCGTCGATTTTCTCATCGATGCTCGACGACGAGTGTTGGAACGCGCCTCCGACTTCAGTGTTGCCATAAATATGCTGCTCTCTGATATTACCGTAGAGGTTATAATTGTGTATTAAAGCGGATACTCTGTTGGACGTGGCGGGTAGACTGCTGTGTTCTTTGGGCGGTTCTGGCATGGTGATTTGGCTAGTGGTGACCGGTTGGTTGATTTTGAAGTCTGGCTTCGGAGCTTCTTCTTCATGAGAGGTTTGGGGGGCGAGGGTGGTTTGAGGGGAGACTTGGGGGAGGGAGAGGGGGGGCGAGGTGTGTCCGGGGGGAGTGGGGAGGAGCGCGGCGCGCCAGTCCACGTGGGGGTGGCGCTCGCGGATGCAGTCCACCACGTCGAGGAGGTTCTTAGCGTCCATGGCCAGCACGTGCGCGGCTGCTAACATGCTCCTGGAAAGTGTCGAGTTATCATTGAAACTATTTAAATTTTAGATTTAGGGTAGGTAAAACATCCAATTGTTTAATAGTTTTCAGCATCTAGTCATTGGTAAATTAAAAATATCTGACACATTACTAGATGCATAAGATTATGTCATACTAGTTGTCACTCGGATTGTCAATAAGACAGAGTCCAGTCGCCCGAGTGAACGTTACCTACACTAAAAATGCCAAACTTCTCGGTTTTCTGGTGTAAAATGGGGCCTGGGACAACAAAGTTACTAATAGATGGTGTTACATTTCACATGCAAGTAAATTTTCATCGTATTATTGCTGTTCTATTGAATTAAGACACCAAATTCGTATATTTTTTTGTAATACAATTGTCGGATTTGTTTACCAACATCGAGTCCGCTCCTCCGTACAAAATTCGGATCTGTTGAGCAACAAATCAGTTGAGCAAAAGAATTGCTCGAGGTGCGCAAATTTTGTCGGTGTTTTGTTCCATTGATTATGTATTAGTGTCATCATTACGGTTTTGTTTTTGTATGTAGGTGTAGCTTAAGTGGGACTGGGCTGGACACGTCTACCGAATGCATCCAGAACGATGGGCCAAGGCTGCCACCGAATGGACCCCACAAGATGGCCACCGGAGCAGAGGCAGACCAAAAAGGAGATGGCGGGACGACTTAGACGCGTTTCAAAGCAAATGGCGGGAGCATGCACTCAATCGGGAAGAATGGCGGAAAAGAGGGGAGGCCTTTGCCCAGCAGTGGGAAAATAAAATAATGTAGATGTGCAGAGCTGCATTTGTATGCAAATTTCCCCCCGCAAGAAATGACAGAACTATTTGACTGTAATATTCATAGCTAAGGCGACTTCTGTGGTGCTTGAAGGTAGTTCGATGTGTGCAGTTGCACTCACTTGGTGTAGTCCTGGTGCAGTGTGGTTGACGCGTATTGCAGCGCGAGTCGCATGGCTTCCACGAGTGCGGCCATGTCCTTGCTGAGGACCTGGTGTGCCATCTCCACTTCCCTGCAATCAGTCAAACGTTGCATTAAGAGGCTTTAAGTGTTGTCATGTGCACATAACCAAAAGGGATGGCTTTATGTGTGAATGTGAGGTGTAGATTGTTTAGCTTACTATGAATTACTTCACTTATTAAAAGTGGTTTACTAGGATTAAGTTCGAAGTACAGAATTATTAAATTAAAAAACATCGTTGAATTTCCAAGATATATTTGTGATTAATAGGACGGCGTAATGTTTGAAAAATTAAACTACTGATTTTGTATTACGTGGTTTCTTTATGTTTTAATTTAATTTTGCGTTAAATTTTTATTTTGTGTAAAGTGTTTTTTCTTTTAGTTGAAACATTGTGATTTTGGAAGACAGCCGGTGTACAAGAAGTAAATATGATGTCAGGTTTGATAACATAAGGTTCATTCAGTGTGGAATATATATTTTTTTTTAATAATAGTGTTGGATAAACGGTCTTTTAAGAGCAGCTTTTGTCACGATGTTTTTTATCATTGCAAGAACAGTGGATAAAGTAGTTTTTATTGGTATAATTGACGTCAAGCATATGACATATTTTTCACCAAATTTTAACGGAATAAAGGTTAAAAAATGTGAACGTACATGGGTTTCGAACTTGTACTATACTCTGTTTGCTTATTTTGTAAAACAGTCAATCAAAACTGTTTCATCGAACTTTGACGTATCAGTGTTTGTTTCTATAGGCTGACCAAATAGGTATATGGTTATTTTGTTTTACATTTATGAAGTACGTAATCAGTTGGAGTGTTGGTGTTACCTCTGCGCAGCGGGCGGGAAGGGAACCACGAGCAGGTCGACGGTGGCGCAGAGGTCGCGCAGCGCGGCGCCCACCGCGCGCACCGCCGGCAGCGCGCCCGCGCCCCCCGCCAGCCGCAGGACGCCGCGCACCACGCCCGTCGTGCACACGTACACCGGGGTCCGGCAGCGGCGCCGCCTGCTAACAGACAATCGCTACTTCATCACTCACTCCCACGCAACAATCCAGGGGTAACATTTTATGACAGGTAATAAACTCACTTATCGATGCTACTATATACGCGATGGCCAGTAAGATCACCTGGTAGGATCCCCTACCTATTAATTTTGTACGTGGGGAATCATATCAGGTGATCTTACTGGACATCGTGACT